>CATNWA010011369.1:0-18535 GCA_951230385.1 Staurois parvus
AAAATACTGTGTACCGGTGCAATATTTTTCCCAAAATATGCAGTATTTACTAAAATAAACCCAGGCATTATTTTGATCCATGCAATATCCAGGGGGATGTAAAACAGAAGTGAAGGATTAGAACCCTTTAAAAGGGTTTTAAACTATAAAAATTTATGCCAACCCCTTTTACTAAATACGTCCCTGCAGCAAAAGGAAATTAATACAAAAAAAAAAGGGTTTATTTGAATACTAGAAAAAAGGGGGAAACTGTTTTCCACGGGCCCACACTTTGGAGTAACAAAAACTGATTTAAAATTAAGTCAATAAAAAAAATTTTTAAAAAAGTGAAGCGCCCTCCTATTTAGCTATGGGGGGGCTAGCCCCCTGATGGCTAGTTACGGGCTCAGGGGGAAAAAGTCGGGAGGGGAAAAATTTTTAAAGTTGGGACCAAGCAAATTCTCCCGGCCCCAGCCCCTCGGGAAAATTTCCCCCTGCCTGAGCCTTTTGAAGGAGGCCTTGGGGGCAGTAGGTGGATCTGAAGGGCGCACTTTGAGGGACCAAAAGCCAATCCCCAACAGAAGGCTTGAAAAGGGGCGGGGGAACTCCTTTAAAAAGTTTTTACGCCGCCAGAAAGGGGGAAAGTGGGTTGGGGGAAAGGGGCCAAGAGAAGCAGGAAGATGTGGGGGTTTGGGGGAAAGGAAGGCTCCCCGGAAAGGGTCTAGCAGGAGGGGGGCTCCCTACGAGCCTGGAGTTAAAAAGGAGAAACACTCAGGACTCATTTGCCCCCTGAAAGAGGACCATTTCCCAGGGCCCGGGAAGGAACACCCCCAAGCCATAGGCCGTTATACAATTAACGTGCAAACAGTACGGAAAGGATGGACTAAAGTGAGAAAACCCTGCCCCCCTTTGGGGGGTATGGGGAAAAGGGTGAACCCCTGGGGTAAACCAGAAAAAAAAAATTTTTCCCTGCTATTGATGGTTACCCATTTATGGGAACCAAATCCATTTCTCAGGAAAAAAGCCCTCCAGATTGCGGGTGAAGAGGATTCCCACTAGGGTCTGGGGCCCGTAAAAACGGGGATTTGCTGGCAAGAAAAGAGGAGCTGTGAATACTTTTCCCGGAATTTGCCCCTAAATTTTTTTGGTTCCCTTGGGCCCAAATCCTAACCCCCCTTACACTATCCAATTTAAACCCCCTAAAATAAATAAAAAAAACAGGGGCTCAGGGGCCCTGTTTTCCTGTTATGGATGAACTTGTGGGGTAAATGCTAAATTTTTTGACGTTCATGGCAAAATAGGGGACCCAAATTCAAAAAGCAACCCCAAAGGGGGGTATTTGCAAAACATAAATTTCAAATATTAAGAAATAGTATCAAAAATCACACATATATAAATCCCCTTCTTCTAAAATTTTTGGCCCTTTTTTAATTGGCAGAGAAAGGGTTTTTTACATGTATGTGATTTGTATATACCTTTTTCATTCAATATGACATTTTTTAATAATTTTGTTTTACCAAAAGTATAACGTAATAAAAACGGGTTTTTAATTTTGAACGGGCGGGAAATGGTTTTAAAAACACCTTTTAAATTTTTTTACTGCTGCCTGCCCCCATTAGGGAAAGGTTCCCCCCTCAATTTGTCCTTTTACCCATTAATGATTGAAAGAAATGAAAAGAAACCCAAAGTTTTTGGGTTGTCCCCCAAAAAGAAAAATAGAGGGGCCCATCTTCCAAGGTGAAAACGGGTTTGGCAAAAAAAATTTGGAAAACTGCAAGGGGTAAAATTAAACTCTCCCTTACCCCAAACCAAAATGAAAAAAAAAAAATTTTTTGGTTTTTGGGTTACACTTTTCAAGCACCCCTTTTTCTTAAAATTTCAACACAGAGGAACCCTTAAAAATTTTTTTTTCCAGTCTCAGGAAAAACCCTTTCAAAAATTTTACATTTATCTACAACTAATGATACATTAGTTTTTAGATCATTGGGGAAAAATTTTCCCCCCCTTCCCAAATACAAAAAATATCATGGTGTTATGGGAAAAAAATCTCTAAAAATAAAAAACCCCCCCAAACAATATATTAAACACTGAGTACTTCCAACCTTGTGATGAAAGCAGAACTCCCCTTAGGAAATCAAAAAGTTTCAATACATAAAGGGGAGTTATCTGAGAGCAGAAATTCCCTGATTGCTAAAGGACCCCCTTGAAACCCTCTGCGGGAAAACCAAATTTCCTTTTAAACCCCTTTGGTTAAAAAACCCCTAAAAATCTACACTAAACCTGACATTTTAAATTTTGGGGAACCCCTTTCTAGTGCCAAAAAAAATATCCCCCACACCATTAACCACCAGCCTAAACCCATTGATACGGGGCAGGAAAGGATCCATGTTTTTCCTTTTTTGGCCAAATTCTGATCAAAACCTCGAATGCCCCACAGCAACCCAGCCCTCCCCAAATTCCCCTTTTGGACCTAAAACCGGGCATTTTCGCCCCACAAAAACGGAGCCCCACGGGACTGACTATATCTCTCCCCATCAGGGTTTGAAAACCTCCCCCTTTTGGCCAGGGAAGATCCCAATCATATTTTAGGGGCCAATAAAAAAGTGAGGGATAGGAGGCATCACATTTAAACCTTGACTAAAAGAAATTTCATGGCCCTCCCCAGCATATGTATAAGCCAAAAAAAAAAAAAACTATTTTAGTGGAAAATTTAATTTTTGGGAGTAAAATGCAAAAAAATTTTTTTCTAGAGGTTGTCATTTTCCACTTTAAAAAAAAATTCAAACATCATGCGGTAAAAGGGTTTTTTTTAAATTTTTCCCCCGGGTTTTTTTAAATTTTTGGGGCATGGGGGAATGTTTTTTTGGTTATCTATAAAAGGGGGGTTTTAAAGGAGTTTTTTTTATTTCTAACATCTGCATAAAGGAGTGTGCTTGCCCTGGCTGTAAAACTTGGTGGAAACTTTTTTTTCTAACATCAAAAATGGGAATGACGTGGGTGACTGTTTAAAAAAAAAACAAATCCACCATCCTCCCTAAAATCAAGCACAAAAGGGTTTTGGGTTAGCTGGCTGAAAGGGGGGATGGTTCAACTCAACAAGTGTTTGGGTTTGGGGGGGAGACCCACATTTTCCCCATCATCAATTTGTGAAAAAACTTGTAACAAAACCCTAAATAGAGGGGGGGAACAAACAACATTTCACCTACATATCATTTTGTTTTAATATTTTTTACCCTGGCCCAAATTTTACAAAATGCTTTCCCGTCCCTGTAAATCAAACATTTCATACATGTCATTAGCATTATGGCACCAAATTTGGGTTGGGAAATTTTGAACCTACTGTTTCACAAAAAGTTTACAAATTCCTTTCAAAGTTTTTTGGGCAAAAAATTTTGCCTTTTACCACATTCCCCTGGTGATTGGATTTTATCTAATTGTGGGGGCTAAAAAGGGTCCCATGTTTAAAATATTCATTAGAATAGATTTAAATTTCTTAAATGGGGAAAAATCTTTAGCATTGCAGAAAAAAACCCAGATGGATCTGACCAGCTACCCCACTGGGGATAACTTACAAATCTTTAAAAGACACGTTGGACAACTTTGTTGCAAATTTATACCCCAGAACACTTTAGGCTAATTCACATCTGTGCGGGGGGATTACCACTGTGGGAAAAGCACCTTTTTCCCGCCCGGCCAACCACCGCACAGAAGAAAACAGTCCAGGGGGGGATGTGCCATTAATGCTAATGGAAAACCTGCAATCACTGGAAAAAGCTTTCCCGGCTAGGGCTGCAAAATTCACTTTCAGTTCCCATGGAAAACCCCGTCATTTCCCAAATTTTTCCTTTTCCCTCATTTCAGGAAGGGAAGGCAACCCATTTCATAAAGAATTCTCCAAAAGTCAAGGGAAACTGGGCCTCCCCGAGCCACACCCAAAGTGAACTAGCCCTACTCAAATATTACATAATTTGTCTAAAGGGAAAAAAGTTTTGGGAAAATATTGCATACCGTAAAAAACTGGACCCATAATTAAAAACTACAAGGGTCTTTGAAAAGGGAAACATTATGACCCTTTAGACAGTGTTACAACCCCCCTTCACAACTCTCTAAGAGTTTCCAAACATTTAAATTTGTAAGGGATTTTCTTGACATTTGAAACAAAAATTGTTTTAAAAGGGGGTGTAATGGCAATAACTCAATTTCCTTTTCGGGTTGGGATTAAAAAGTTAAACCCTTGGGAACAAAACATGGTTTAAATTTGAGGACCTAACGGGTTTTTATTCTTTTTTCACCCAAAATTGGCACCAATTTTTTTTTGAACTAGATGTAGCGCCAAACATGCATTTCCCGTATCGGGGGAACTTTAAAAAAGGAAATTTCCCCCTAAAAAAGCATTTGGCCCAATGCTTTAAGGAAATTTGGGTCTTTTTGCATCCCCAATCTGAACTCCGGCAAACAGGGCTTTGTACCACCAAACCCTTCCCCCCTCATGGGGATCTATTTGGTGGGTTGCGCCCTCCCTAGTAAATTTAATTTTAAGGGGAAAGCAAACCCCTAACCAGGTTTTACATGTGCAAACTTTGGGGGAAAGAATAATAAAGGGAAAGCTGGAAACCCTGAAGAATCCACGAGGTCGGTGACAAAACTTTTTAGGTAAAGGGCCCTGACCCCAGCTTTTTGGTGCGCGGTTGACACATCTTTCCGGCATCCGGAGCCCATTTTGGTACACCCGGATATCCCCTACACATAAGTATCACCCAAGCATGAGGATCTGGCTGTTTTCTCTAGCAAAAAGTGAAGTGGGCATTTTATATCTACTTTGAATAAAAGGAGAATACTTATAATACTACACTATGGAGGATCTTTTTTCTCTTACCATATGTGGTGAGAGATGTATTTGACAGGACCATATCATTCCTGAGAGGCCTGGAATATCTATGGAAATAGTCAAGGACAGGATCTAAGGTCAAACAAACAAATCACCTGCCAGGATTGGAGTAGGTGTCCAGTGGTGATCCTGAATGTGAAGTGGCCCGTTGTTTACCTAAGTGAGGTGAGGAGGCAATATAGCCATTGAGGATTAAAGTGTGTGACACTTTCACCGATACCCTCATTACTGGACACATCTGCATTGTGATTTTGTGTTATTTGACGCACTTGTTGAGATGACAATTATATTTGTTTGGAGTTTTAAGTGATTTTCTGTGTGATGCACAAATTTTGCCACTTGTCACATTCGCATATCCCCTGACTATAGGGGTCTTTTTGGTTTATGTTTAATAGTATATATATGGAGTTATTGCCACCTGTTATGTGTTTTATATGGATAAAGTAAAATACACCGGTTTTAGGGCACGAGGGGTTGACGATAGGTCACTTGTTTGTTTGATACTTGATGCACGTTTTTGTCTATTTTGGTTGGCTCATATTCTATATTTATTATATTTTTTTTTTTTCGGTGTATTATTTTAGGGTAAGGCGCTACACTAATTTTTGGGAAAATTATTTAGGGATACCCTTTATTCTTCATTTTAAGGATAACTTTACCTTTCCAGATACTTCAAATGTTAAAACCACACCGAGCATTAAGTTTAAAGTGTCAAATTAAATGACATCATTGCATCCATATTTGTAAAAATAAAAATGTAGCACTACTTTCACATACGATTAAATTAGTGAGTATGAATTATTATCAAAACAAATATATCAGTTACAGTTGACAATAAACAAATCAACTATTAATCCAGTGATATTCATGCAAAGGCAATTATATGGTTGAACACAAAACCATGTTGATGGTGATAATAATTCAAAAACAATTCGTGCAGAGTTGGGTCATAAACCAATAAACTTAATGAATAATAGCCTTAAAACGTAGAAGAAACATATATATCTTTCTATAACAAAACAATTCAGTGTAATTAATATACAAGACACATTGTGCATCAAGTGTAGTAAAAACCACAAACTTGGAAAAACTTAAGTCAGTGCTCACTTAACTAGTCCAAACAAATGATTGGTGGTATATATATTTAATGACACTCAATCATTGCAAGGTAATTTTGTGTGCAAGTGGATATGATAACATCCGACCACCGTCCTGGAATAAGCATCCTCACCTCACCACTTACTATCGACCACATTGCGTGGTCACAGCGCTTTTAATGGATCCTTCCCCCGGATCCACCCAACCTGCAATCACTCCAAACGGTCGCTCCTTATCGCACCCAAAGTACCTCATGGATCAATACTCCACTCATGGCTCCTCTCCAGGCAAAAATCAAATGTAGCACCGGTCTCTCAAATAAGACAAAAAATAGATCCTCCCATAGTGTAATAAATTTAATAATAGAGTAGGGACAATCATAAAGTTCATTAACTCTCTAACAAGTAGCAGTGTCCAGCAGTTAAAAAACCCCCATGCTTTTCGGATGGGGGAACAAATGTACCCGATGAGTGCGTACACAAACAGGGTGTACAGGTGTACCAAGATGGCCGCTACGCCAGCTCACACGAAATGCGTTATCACATACGTCAGGCCGACGACCGAGCGTTGCGTCACACAATAATCCCACAATCCATCAGCCTTGACCCGAAGTCACATGATATTGTGACGGGTAACGCGTCGGCCACTGACGTATTGACGCATTTTCCGGCTGTAGCGTCCTATCTTTGGTACACATGTATCAACCCATACATTCGTTCCCCCATCGACAAGAAAGCATGGGGTTTTTTTGAACTGCCTGGACACTGCAAAAAAGTTAGTGTTGTAAACCCCACTTGTGTGAGCGCAGGATGGTTCACACCCACTATTGCTCATATTTGACTGTTATTTTTTCAATTCACAAAGAAAGAGGGGGCACCTACTCTCCCTTTGACAAAAAAAAACGCCCTCTCCCCCCCGCCCTGGACATTGGGGGGTAAACCAGGAAAGCCCAGTACCTGAAAGCACTAGGGCTATGATTACTTTAGTGGGTGGGACCCCCAATTTTTTTTTTTTTGGGGGGGATAATAAACGCCTCTCATAGGCATGCAATTAGCAGGAGAGCTGCACACCTCACTGCCTCCATTGCAAATTTGGAACCTACAGTAGCCTGATGTTGAGGACACTAGGCATAAAATGCCTGATTGCTCAGGAAGGAATGTCTGCAAGAGGAGCTTTTCTACCCACCAACTACTGCCCCCATCCTTATACAGAAAAAAAAAAATTGATATAATTTTTTTTTTTCTAATTATTTCCTATACTGCACTCTTCAGCTGGCTATTTTGTAAAATAACATAAAATTTCAAACTGACATAATTGCAAACTGACAGTGTTCCTGCTTCATTCTATGCCCATTTAGTCCCAATATGAGATGTTACAGGGAACTCCTGCCCAGGAGTTCCATGGTCACTTAAAACCATGCCGAGTGGCAAGAAATCTTATTGCTCAAATGGTGTTCACTCAACATATACTGCATCTACGGAGGAGCAGGGTTGTCACCCAAGGACAGGAAGCATGTTAAGGTCACTCTCATCTTTATAAGTGAAGGCATTCTGTAGTCCCACAGAACAGAACACATAGCCAAACTCAAAACAATTTTCTTCTGTAACAGACTTGAAAGCAATCAAATCGGATAAGTTTATTGGAAGGGCTTACATAACGTTTTGCTCATTACAGAATATTACAGGAAGGGGCATCCAATAAGCCCTTCTGTGGGCATCGTTATAGGGCTGTCAAATAGGTATCACCCTAGGACACTTCACGTCAAAGGTGCATTTTTCAACCACAGTTTGCTTAGAAAACAAATATCTTGTCTTTTTTCCTAAATATATCCTACACCACAGTTATATAAGCTGGCTTTGTAAAATGCTTTGTAATTGCAAACGTCATGCTATAATACCCGATTTTAAAGCATACAGTCATGGTCCGAAATTGTTGGCCCCTTGTATTTTTCCTGAAAATCAAGTATTTCACACAAAAAAGGTATTGCATTAACACATGTTTTGCTATACACATGTTTATTCCCTTTGTATGTATTGGAACAAATATAAAAACAGAGGCAGAAAAGCAAATATGACATAATGTCACACAAAACCCAAAATATTGGCACCCTTAACTTAATATTTGGTTGCACACCCTTTGGAAAACATAACTGAAATCAGTCGCTTCCTATAACCATCAATAAGCTTCTGACACCTCTCACCCGGAATTTTGGACCACTCTTCCTTTGCAAACAGCTCCAGGTCTCTCTTATTGGAAGGACACCTTTTCCCAACAGCAATTTTAAGATCTCTCCACAGGTGTTCAATGGGATTTAGATCTGGGCTCATTGCTGGCCACTTCAGAACTCTCCAGCGCTTCTTTGCCATCCATTTCTGAGTGCTTTTTGACGTATGTTTGGGGTCATTGTCCTGCTGGAAGACCCAGGATCTTGGACGCAAACCCAGCTTTCTGACACTGGGCCCTACAGTGCGACCCAAAATCCTTTGGTAATCCTCAGATTTCATGATGCCTTGCACACAGTCAAGGCACCCAGTGCCAGAGGCAGCAAAACAACCCCAAAACATCATTGAACCTCCACCATATTTTACCGTAGGTACTGTGTTTTGTTCTTTGTAGGCCTCATTCCGTTTTCGGTAAACAGTAGAATGATGTGCTTTACCGAAAAGCTCTATCTTGGTCTCATCTGTCCACAAGACGTTTTCCCAGAAGGCTTTTGGCTTACTCAAGTACATTTTGGCAAACTGTAGTCTTGCTTTTTTATGTCTCTGTGTCAGCAGTGGGGTCCTCCTGGGTCTCCTGCCATAGCGTTTCATTTCATTTAAATGTCGACGGATAGTTCGCGCTGACACTGATGCTCCCTGAGCCTGCAGGACAGCTTGAATGTCTTTGGAACATGTTTGGGGCTGCTTATCCACCATCCGGACTATTCTGCGTTGCAATCTTTCATCAATTTTCCTCATCCGTCCACGACCAGGGAGATTAGCTACAGTGCCATGGGTTGCAAACTTCTTGATAATGTTGCGCACTGTGGACAAAGGCAAATCTAGTTCTCTGGAGATGGACTTGTAACCTTGAGATTGTTGATATTTTGCCACAATTTTGGTTCTCAGGTCCTCAGACAGTTCTCGTCTCTCTTCTTTCTGTTGTCCATGCTTAGTGTGGCACAGACAGACACACAATGCAAAGGTTAAGTGAACGTCTCTCCCTTTTTTATCTGCTTTCAGGTGTGATTTCTATATTGCCCACACCTGTTACTTGCCCCAGGTGAGTTTACAGGAGCATCACATGCTTGTAACATTCTTATTTATCCGCAGTTGTGAAAGGGTGCCAATACTTTTGTCCAGCCCATTTTTGGAGGTTTGTGTGACATTATGTCGAATTTGCTTTCTTTCCTCCCTTTTTTTGTTTTGTCCCAATACACACAATGTTTTATTCGCCAATTTGAAACCATTTATATAAAAGAACTGTCTTTTGAATTTACGTAGCCTCAGCACAGAGCAAATAAATTACATCAACACTTGGGAGAAAAACAAACATTACAGAAATACAAGCTTCTCTCGTGGCAAGCGGTGCTAGGACCACATATGCCAGTGTTATGCCTACACAAAGCAGCTGTTCAGAATCTCTGCAGGTAATTAATGTAATAAAACATTTTTCTCATCCTGTTAGATTTCTACAGGGATCGGTTGCTTGTTTAACCCTTCAATGTGTTGCCTCATGCACACCAATATACAGCTAAATGTTCACTGTAGGCTGCATGGAAAAAGCCTCGTATGTACCCCCCAACTCACATACTTAGCAAACAGGGAGGATCTTTGCCCTCCAGTTTTTCTGTCAGGAAATTATATTGTTTTACAACGGTCAAGCAGCGTGACATGTTAAATGCACAGTGTCAAGGTAGCACTATACTTAGCCCATGACATTTCATAAATGGTGTCTCAATGGTTTCCTTCCTCAATGAAACCTGCACTTTGACCAAGCATAAGTGCATACCCTTTAACCACTTGACCTCCAGAAGATATTTTACTCCCCTTCCTGACCAGGCCATTTTTGGCGATACGGCACTCTGCATTACTTTGACAATTGTGCGGTTATGCAACAATGTACATAAATTAAATTTATGTCATTTTTTTCCCTCAACTATAGCTTTTTGGTGGTATTTGATCACTCTGTGCATTTTTTACTTTTTGCGTTGTAAACAAAAAATTTTTTTTTTATTATTTTCTGCTATACATAACCAATAAAAAAAAACCTTTCTTCATAAATTTAGGCCAAAAATGTATTCTGCTACATATTTTTGGTAAACAAAAATCCCAATAAGCGTATATTGATTAGTTATACCATGTACAAACTATGGGACATATACTGGAATTTTTAAATAAAAGAATTGGCAGCGGTTAGCAATTCTAGTGGGATTGCGATATTGTGGGTGAAACACTTCAGGGATTTTTTTTTTTTTTTTTTTTTTTTTTTTTTTTTTTTTTTTTAAACAACATAATTAATAATTAGTAGGCTGCAGGGCTGGATAGCCCAGACAATCTAGGCCTTCGTGTGAGTAATTGTAAATTAAAGTGCCCTAAGGACAACCTAAAGCAACTATGTACAAAAATGTGGACAAAAAAAAACAGTCTCTCCTCTAAGAGCATCCAAAGCTATTTGGTTGTACCTCCTCAGACCACAGATGAATCCTTGCTCTTCACCCAGCTGCCTGAGGGGTAGCTCTGGGGCAGGGGGAACCAGGAGCTATAGATTTAGAACAGTCCCGGATGAAGACTAGTTTGATTTTGCACCTAACTATCCCTCCCCCTTATCTGGCCCAATAGGGGTGTAGGAGTACTCACTCACTCTGTTTTCCGCTGTTTGCTTAGTGGGTTGGTGCTGCCTTAAGGCCTTATTGCTGGGCTCAACTCCTTCCCTGCTTCACAGGCCATCCTCCCAGGGAGATGACAGGAGATCCTCTCCTTCCAGAATAGTTCCTGCACGTGGGCTCCCCCTCCCTGGAGCCCCCTTCCAGGCACCTCACTCCAGCCTTCCTCAGTCCATCTTTCCCCACCGAAACACTGCCCCCAAACCCCTCCTGTGATGCTTAAGGGTTGCCTTGATCACCATACCCCAGCCTCCTACCAAGGGATTGGCCAAGGTCCTTCAAGCATGCAGATCCAAGCCCTCCCTTCCCCTCCTCCATTAAGCTTTCAGATTTCTAGAGAGGTGGGAGGGCTCCAGAAGTTCTGACCTTCAGAACCTCCCTAGCCTGTCCTGAGGTGAACTCCTGCCTCACTCACAGGGTGACTCATCTCAGGCTGCCACTCAGCCTCTGCCCAAAATAGAAAACAAACCAGCCTATCTAGGCTAACCTGGAGAGCATTACATCTTTTAGACATAAATTTTAGGTAAGAAGGAAGCAGTGTATTTAAATAGAAGAACAAACAAACCCATATCTTGAGGGAGGATTCGAGTCGAATAAATTCGCTGTGAATTTAACTTAAAAAAGGGTGTTTCTAGGCTTCAGAGAGACTTAATATTAGTGCAGAACACTGTACCTTTAATTTAAATGCCCTTGGAGTCTGCTGGGGAAGAGAAATAATACTGTCAGTCAGTATGACATGCAGATGAGTGCCGTCGATCTTAGAATCACCGCACACTTCACTCATTTGGGCAGTCACGGGGCCAAAACCAGAGTGTGGAGCCACAGTGTGGCGGTGGAGGCAGCAGCAATGGGAGGCCATACAGCACCCTATGACAAAAATGGAAACCACCAGCAGTGTGAGGAGACCTGAAAGTGGCACATGGCAGAGTGTGGCGATAGAGACAGCAGCAATGGGAGGCCGTACAGGGACCCATGACACACTCTGGACTGGCCTGGCAGCAGCATGAGGAGGCGGTACAGGGGCCCATGACAGATTACGGGCCTGGCAGCAGCATGAGGAGTCGGTACAGGGGCCCATGGCAGATTACGGGCCTGGCAGCAGCAATGGGAGGCCGTACAGGGACCCATGACACACTCTGGACCTGGCAGCAGCAGCAGCATGGGGAGGCGGGGTACAGGGGCCCATGACATTACATTACGGGCCTGGCAGCAGCATGAGGAGTCGGTACGGGGGCCCATGACACACTCTGGACCTGGCAGCAGCATGCATGAGGAGGCGGGTACAGGGGCGCATGACAGATTACGAGCCTGGGCAGCAGCAACTTGGACAGGAGGACGTTCAGCTTCTGCACCGTCGGGTGCGTGCTCGCAAACTGTTGTCTCTTGGAAACGATTTCCAAGAAAGACTGCTGACGGAATCCGTGAAGAGGAGTAGCAGGAGAAGGAGCATCTGAACGAGCGGAATATGCCAACAAGCGACAAACAGTGGCCCATGACAGATTACGGGCCTGGCAGCAGCATGAGGAGGAGTCGGTACGGGGGCCCATGGCAGATACGGGCCTGGCAGCAGCTATGGGAGGCCCGTAATCTGCCAGCACCCTATGACAAAAAATGGAACCCCACCAGCAGTGTGAGGAGACCTGAAAGTGGCACATGGCAGAGTGTGGCGATGGAGACAGCAGCAATGGGAGGCCGTACAGGGACCCATGAGAGACTCTGGACCTGGCAGCAGCATGAGGAGGCGGTATAGGGGCCCATGGCAGATTAGGGGCCCTGGCAGCAGCAGCTATGGGAGGCCCGTAATCTGCCAGCACCCTATGACAAAAAATGGGAACACACCAGCAGTGTGAGGAGACCTGAAAGTGGCACATGGCAGAGTGTGGCGATGGAGGCAGCAGCAATGGGAGGCCGTACAGGGACCCATGAGAGACTCTGGACTTGGCAGCAGCATGAGGAGGAGGCGGTATAGGGGCCCATGGCAGATTAGGGGCCTGGCAGCAGCTATGGGAGGCCCGTAATCTGCCAGCACCCTATGACAAAAAATGGAACACACCAGCAGTGTGAGGAGACCTGAAAGTGGCACATGTTTGGGGCATGATTCATGGCGGATTTAGTCAGTTGTGTCAGGAACTGGTGGTTTGAAATCCAGACTAATCCACGCCTGATTCATTTTCACAAACGTGAGTCTCTCCACACTTTGGGTGGACAGTCGTGTCCTCCGCGGAGTTGCAATACCTCCTGCCGCACTAAACACGCGCTCCGATGCCACGCTACTGGCCGGGCATGACAGCCTTTCAAGGGCAAATTCAGCTAGTTGGGGCCAAAGGTCAAGTTTCGTTGCCCAGTAGTCAAGGGGATTGTCTACCTCGGTTGGCAGGGTGCTGTCCAAGTAGGCCTAAGCCTGTTGTTTGAGGTCCTGCTCCAGGTCCACCTGATGCTGCTGCTGCTGCTGCGGCTGGTTAGTAGTTTCCTCACTGCGCTGGTGAAGAAAGCTACTCATCATCGACTGCAGACTGAGGCAGCCGCTGCTGGTGGGAGCTGCCATGCTCCTACCACCCCACCCCTCCCCTGCTGCCATGGCAGCGGAAACGAGAGCGCACAGGGCCCACAGTGTCTGAGGAGGATGGACGTTGGCGCAGACAGGCAGAGACCAGCTGACTACATAGGTGTTTTTTATAGTACGTTATTTTGGCCTCCTCTCTGAAGCAGTGTGTGAAAAAGGCCACCATTTTTGAACGGTAGCGAGGGTCCAACAAGGTGTGGACAGCCAAAAGTCATCCCTCTGTCTGATGGTTATTATTCGGCTGTCGCTACGCAAGCAACCGAGCATGCTATGGGCCATTTGTGCCAAGGAATGCGAGAGGGGACTCCCTGCCTCCATCTCCACAGCATACTGCCCACGGTGCGTCTAGGTCCTCTGTCTCCTCTTCCTCCTCCTCTACCAGATGCTCCTGCTCCTCCACTCCTGTCCGCTGAGTGGAAAAAAACCACCCATTTCACTCAATAATTCCTGAGCACCAATGTCTCCTCTACCTCCTCCTCTTCTTCCAGTCCTGCCCCCACAGGGGGCCATGTGGCGTTGAGATCTGTGCGCCACGTCTACCGCACCCTGACCAGCCATTGTTAACAGCATTTGTTCCAGGACGTGCAACAGAGGAATGACGTCGTTCATCCCATAGTCCTGCCGACTCACGAATAGCGTGGCCTCTCTCAAAGGGCCTGAGCAAGCGCAGGTGTCACGCATGAGCTGCCAATGGCTGACATCTAAGTTACACAGGGAGTACCTTTATCTGCTTTTTTAACATCAGGAAATCTGTGATGGCCTTTTTGCTGTTCGTAAAGGCGGTCTAACATATGTAGGGTTGAATTCCACCTTGTTGCAACGTCACAGCATGAGGATGAGGAGTCGGTATAGGGGCCCATGGCAGATTAGGGGCCTGGCAGCAGTTATGGGAGGGCCCATAATCTGCTGCCAGCACCCTATGACAAAAAAAAATGGAAACACACCAGCAGTGTGCAGTGTGAGGAGACCTGAAAGTGGCACATGGCATGGCAGAGTGTGGCGATGGAGACAGCAGCAATGGGAGGCCGTACAGGGACCCATGAGAGACTCTGGACCTGGCAGCAGCAGCATGAGGGAGGCGGTATATAGGGGCCTACGGCAGATTAGGGGCCTGGCAGCAGCTATAGGAGGCCCGTAATCTGCCAGCACCCTATGTCAAAAAATTTAACACACCAGCAGTGTGTGAGGAGACCTGAAAGTGGCACATGGCAGCAGAGTGTGGCGATGGAGACAGCAGCAATGGGAGGCCGTACAGGGACCCATGACAGACTCTGGACTGGCAGCAGCATGAGGAGGCGGGGCGGTATATAGGGGGCTTATGGCAGATTAGGGGCCTGGCTGGCAGCAGCTATGGGAGGCCCGTAATCTGCCAGCACCCTATGTCAAAAAATTCAACACACCAGCAGTGTGAGGAGACCTGAAAGTGGCACATGGCAGCAGAGTGTGGCGATGGGAGACAGCAGCAATGGGAGGCCGTACAGGGACCCATGACAGACTCTCTGAACTTGGCAGCAGCATGAGGAGGCGTTATATAGGGGGCCCATGGCAGATTAGGGGCCTGGCAGCAGCTATGTGAGGCCCGTAATCTGCCAGCACCCTATGTCAAAAAATTTAACACACCAGCAGTGTGTGAAGAGACCTGAAAGTGGCACATGGCAGCAGAGTGTGGCGATGGAGACAGCAGCAATGGGAGGCCGTACAGGGACCCATGACAGACTCTGGACTTGGCAGCAGCATGAGGAGGCGGTATATATAGGGGCCCATGCAGATTAGGGGCCTGGCAGCAGCTATGTGAGGCCCGTAATCTGCCAGCACCCTATGTCAAAAAATTTAACACACCAGCAGTGTGTGAAGAGACCTGAAAGTGGCACATGGCAGCAGAGTGTGGCGATGGAGACAGCAGCAATGGGAGGCCGTACAGGGACCCATGACAGACTCTGGACTTGGGCAGCAGCATGAGGAGGAGGAGGGGGGTATATAGGGGCCCATGGCAGATTAGGGGCCTGGCAGCAGCTATGTGAGGCCCGTAATCTGCCTGCACCCTATGTCAAAAAATTTAACACACCAGCAGTGTGAAGAGACCTGAAAGTGGCACATGGCAGCAGAGTGTGGCGATGGAGACAGCAGCAATGGGAGGCCGTACAGGGACCCATGACAGACTCTGGACTTGGCAGCAGCATGAGGAGGAGGCGGGTATATAGGGGCCCATGGCAGATTAGGGGCCTGGCAGCAGCTATGTGAGGCCCGTATCTGCCTGCAGCACCCTATGTCAAAAAAATTAAACACACCAGCAGTGTGAAGAGACCTGAAAGTGGCACATGGCAGCAGAGTGTGGCGATGGAGACAGCAGCAATGGGAGGCCGTACAGGGACCCATGACAGACTCTGGACTTGGCAGCAGCAGCATGAGATGGGCGGTATATAGGGGCCCATGGCAGATTAGGGGCCTGGCAGCAGCTATGTGAGGCCCGTAATCTGCCTGCACCCTATGTCAAAAAAATTTAACACACCAGCAGTGTGAAGAGACCTGAAAGTGGCACATGGCAGCAGAGTGTGGCGATGGAGACAGCAGCAATGGGAGGCCGTACAGGGACCCATGAGAGACTCTGGACTTGGCAGCAGCATGAGGAGGCGGGGTATATAGGGGCCCATGGCAGATTAGGGGCCTGGCAGCAGCTATGTGAGGCCCGTAATCTGCCTGCACCCTATGTCAAAAAATTTAACACACCAGCAGTGTGAAGAGACCTGAAAGTGGCACATGGCAGCAGAGTGTGGCGATGGAGACAGCAGCAATGGGAGGCCGTACAGGGACCCATGAGAGACTCTGGACTTGGCAGCAGCATGAGGAGGCGGTATATAGGGGCCCATGGCAGATTAGGGGCCTGGCAGCAGCTATGTGAGGGCCCGTAATCTGCCTGCACCCTATGTCAAAAAATTTAACACACCAGCAGTGTGAAGAGACCTGAAAGTGGCACATGGCAGCAGAGTGTGGCGATGGAGACAGCAGCAATGGGAGGCCGTACAGGGACCATGACAGACTCTGGACTTGGCAGCAGCATGATGAGGAGGCGGTATATAGGGGCCCATGGCAGATTAGGGGCCTGGCAGCAGCTATGTGAGGCCCGTTATCTGCTGCCTGCACCCTATGTCAAAAAAATTTAACACACCAGCAGTGTGAAGAGACCTGAAAGTGGGCACATGGCAGCGTGTGGCGATGGAGACAGCAGCAATGGGAGGCCGTACAGGGACCCATGAGAGACTCTGGACTTGGCAGCAGCATGAGGAGGCGGTGGTATATAGGGGCCCATGGCAGATTAGGGGCCTGGCAGCAGCTATGTGAGGCCCGTAATCTGCCTGCACCCTATGTCAAAAAAATTTAACACACCAGCAGTGTGAAGAGACCTGAAAGTGGCACATGGCAGCAGAGTGTGGCGATGGAGACAGCAGCAATGGGAGGCCGTACAGGGACCCATGAGAGACTCTGGACTTGGCAGCAGCATGAGGAGGCGGTATATAGGGGCCCATGGCAGATTAGGGGCCTGGCAGCAGCTATGTGAGGCCCGTAATCTGCCTGCACCCTATGTCAAAAAATTTAACACACCAGCAGTGTGAAGAGACCTGAAAGTGGCACATGGCAGCAGAGTGTGGCGATGGAGACAGCAGCAGCAATGGGAGGCCGTACAGGGACCATGACAGACTCTGGACTTGGCAGCAGCATGAGGAGGCGGTATATAGGGGCCCATGGCAGATTAGGGGCCTGGCAGCAGCTATGTGAGGCCCGTAATCTGCCTGCACCCTATGTCAAAAAAATTTAACACACCAGCAGTGTGAAGAGACCTGAAAGTGGCACATGGCAGCAGAGTGTGGCGATGGAGACAGCAGCAATGGGAGGCCGTACAGGGACCCATGAGAGACTCTGGACTTGGCAGCAGCATGAGGAGGCGGCGGTATATAGGGGCCCATGGCAGATTAGGGGCCTGGCAGCAGCTATGTGAGGCCCGTAATCTGCCTGCACCCTATGTCAAAAAATTTAACACACCAGCAGTGTGAAGAGACCTGAAAGTGGCACATGGCAGCAGAGTGTGGCGATGGAGACAGCAGCAATGGGAGGCCGTACAGGGACCCATGAGAGACTCTGGACTTGGCAGCAGCAGAGGAGGAGGCGGTATATAGGGGCCCATGGCAGATTAGGGGCCTGGCAGCAGCTATGTGAGGCCCGTAATCTGCCTGCACCCTATGTCAAAAAATTTAACACACCAGCAGTGTGTGAAGAGACCTGAAAGTGGCACATGGCAGCAGAGAGTGTGGCGATGGAGACAGCAGCAATGGGAGGCCGTACAGGGACCCATGAGAGACTCTGGACTTGGGCAGCAGCATGAGGAGGGCGGTATATAGGGGCCCATGGCAGATTAGGGGCCTGGCAGCAGCTATGTGAGGCCCGTAATCTGCCTGCACCCTATGTCAAAAAATTTAACACACCAGCAGTGTGAAGAGACCTGAAAGTGGCACATGGCAGCAGAGTGTGGCGATGGGAGACAGCAGCAATGGGAGGCCGTACAGGGACCCATGACAGACTCTGGACTTGGCAGCAGCAGATGAGGAGGCGGTATATAGGGGCCCATGGCAGATTAGGGGCCTGGCAGCAGCTATGTGAGGCCCGTAATCTGCCTGCACCCTATGTCAAAAAATTTAACACACCAGCAGTGTGAAGAGACCTGAAAGTGGCACATGGCAGCAGAGAGTGTGGCGATGGAGACAGCAGCAATGGGAGGCCGTACAGGGACCCATGAGAGACTCTGGACTTGGCAGCAGCATGAGGAGGCGGTATATATAGGGGCCCATGGCAGATTAGGGGCCTGGCAGCAGCTATGTGAGGCCCGTAATCTGCCTGCACCCTATGTCAAAAAAAATTTAACACACCAGCAGTGTGAAGAGACCTGAAAGTGGCACATGGCAGCAGAGTGTGGCGATGGAGACAGCAGCAATGGGAGGCCGTACAGGGACCCATGAGAGACTCTGGACTTGGCAGCAGCATGAGGAGGCGGTATATAGGGGCCCATGGCAGATTAGGGGCCTGGCAGAGCTATGTGAGGCCCGCAGTGTGAGGAGACCTGAAAGTGGCACATGGCAGTTGTGGCGAT